>JAMPIV010005093.1:0-43778 GCA_024509875.1 Oreohelix idahoensis | reverse complement strand
GGTGTTGCATCCGATGTGGGTGGGTGCCCCCCCCACGCTGGAGTTGTAGTCCCCTCTTGGCGTTGAAAGAGAATTTGTTTTTGTATATCTTTGCCCCTACTACGGTTTTGCAGAGATGCGAGTTTCTGTCGTCTACGAAACAGAGTAACTCTTTCTCGTGGTCGGGAATTTTCACACATGTGTATCTGTCGACGAGATATCCCTTGTCGACGAGAACTCCACCATTATTGCCCGCCTGCTCGGAGAGGGGGTGTCCAATGATCTTCAGCACCTGATCGCTTATTTTTTCCGATGACCTGGACGTGAGCATCTTGTTCTTGCCTCGGTTACGTTCTCCATTCCCACGGTAGCCGCCTGGGGGCATGAGTTAGTCCACCTTAAAAATTACCCACATTTTTCTGGGACACCTTGTCAGTCCCATATAGTCATGGATGATTGTGTAATCCCCAAACTCACACAGGATCCTTTTAAAGTTCCTCCGTGCTCGAAGGTCTAACCCATGTTATTTATTAGTCTTAGTCCTCACGCACCTGCGCAGCTAAGCTTGTTGTAGGTTTTTTCGGATACCAATCCAGGGGGGGATGTGGGTATTTTGTTATCATATTCCATGCTTAATTTTCATTATATTTTAATAATACTTAGGTTAAAACATGTTCTGGTGACTATATTTATACCTTGATCCAGGAAAACAACAATAATATCGTTAATATAATTATAACCAAAATACTTTTATATAGTGTGTTGTGTTCTGTGTTGGTCACTTTTATTTAATCCTTGTTAATCTGTTTAGGTATTGCGTAAATCATTTCATGTGTATACTTTTTTATATCTCACTCCCAACAGTCACACATCCATACACCCTAGACAATTTACAGCCCAGCTACCACGTCATAAAAAAACAAATTAAGTGTGAGGTCGTAGTGCGTTCAGCACTGGAAAGGCCCTTACTGACAATTTCAACTTTCATCTTTACCAGGCCAGCCTTCACAGCTTTTTGCCTTCATGTAACACAATTTAACATGTCAGGATAGAATCGAAAAAATACCATCAAACATATCATTCCCATACACATACACATGCAACATCCACTACCTAACAATTATATTGGGGAAACTTGTTCCAGGGATAATTAGCCAAACAGCGAAGTTAAACAAACTTAGGTTATCATCCTGGTGGCAGAGAATTAAAAAGTAGAAAATTTCCTAGGACAGGTGTTCTAAAAGCATTTCACTTTAAACGTTAAATGACAGTCCAAACTGCAGTGATAAAAGTTGGTGATTTACAACCTTACGTAAATCATTAAACTGGTTTAATTTAGAAATAATTAACATGGTCCATATGAGTTAGACAAGTACTTAGTGATTTAATAGTACAAACTTTACAGCATTCATTACTTAGAGATGTACTATTATTATATGGGGGGGGCTGAAAAGTAGGCCGGGGAGCCTAGCTAAAAGACTTGTCAGATCATCTGCTGGAACTGCTCACTTGCGAATGAGATGGGGATGGAGCTGGTCAAATTTTTAATTCTTAATTACACATAACTAGTCTAAAGCTGATTGTGAACTAAAACTAAATATAAATGAAAAGGGAAGATAAAAGATGTACGTAGCTGAAGATAAGAGATTAGGAAACAATTGCGAGAGTTGCTGACTAGGAGAAAATTAAATAAGAGGCTGCAGATTGAGGCAGAAAGAAAAACAAGACAGCAAAGGGATGGCAGATATTATAAAAGACCTCGAAAGGGAGTCTTCCATAGAAGATAGAGATACAGCTTGGCAGATCTGCACGACAACTAGGAGCAGACAGAAGATTAAAAAAGGCCCAGAAAGGCAGGTAATGGTCGCAGAAGATAAAATAGGTTAGAGAGGTGGAGCTTAAAGCTATCACAAGTATTGAGAGGTACTTGTTATGAAGTATTTGCAAAAATGAACAGGGAAGACCAAGACAATTATGACATGTTAAAGCAGGCTTTGTTATTAAGGTACGAGAAGAATGGTGAATTTTATCGTAAGAAATTTAGAAATGCCAAACTGTTGTCTGGGGAGACATACCACCAATTCTCTGCCAGACTAGAAACCTATTTGGAGAAATGGACGGCTCTGGGGAAGACCCAAGATCTTAAAGAAATGATCATGATTGAGCAATTGAGAGAGTCCATGGCTCCAGACATGAGAAAATTTCTCATGGAACAAGGTGCAGAGAAGTTGGGGGAAATTTTAAATGTTGCTGAGAGGTATCAGGCAGACCAGGCAGAGGTAAGTGGTGCTAAGAAGAAGCACATAGACAATTTTAAAGCTCCACAGCAATTTAATAAATTTGATAATAGAGAGCAGGGAAATAAAGGTAGGACAAACTTTGAGCGGCCAAGAAATGACTATCGCGACAGAAACTCACAGTTCAATGACCAAAAGTTCAATGAAAGGAAACCGTTGAACCAAGGAAAAAGATGGTGTAAATGGTGCAAGAAGGATAACCATAACACCGAATTTTGTAGAAGGAAACCTTCAAACATTGCTGCAATGAAGTCGGGGACGCAAAGATTAAAGGTTAATCCTAAGGGACAACAGGAACCTTATCACCCCCCAGTTTGTGAGGATGTTATTTGTAATGGGGTCACCATAAGGTGCCTTTATGATACAGGTTTGGATTATGATTCAGTTGTGAAGTCTAGCCTAGTGGACCCAAGTCAGTATACCACAGAAACAGTGGAAATACAAGGGGCGACTAAGGACATACCACTCATGACACTTCCCATCGCAAGGATAACGGTGAAAACTCGCTATGTGGAAGGAGAAAACAGAGCAGCAGTGATAGATGAACCAATCTACCCTCTGATATTGGGGTGTAGATACGTCTTCTTGGGGAATCCCGAGAGGCTTGTGATCATGGCGACAGTGCAGACCAGGTCACAGAAGAAGGAGGAAGAAGGTGAACCTATAAATGCTCATCCAGAGGAGATGAGGAAGGCGCAGGCTGAGGATAGGACACTCAAGCCCTGTTTTAAAAAATTGCCCAAATGCCACACACCTCCGAGCAAGGGGGGAATATTTCATGAAGAACAAACTCTTATACAGGAAGGCCGGAACTGGAACAAATGGTCACAACCAGCTTGGTTCTTCCCATTGCATATAGAGAGAGAAAAGTGATGGAACTCGGGGCATGCGATTCCCCTTCATGTGGTCACATGGGGATCAGCGCCACAGGACAGCGTATAGCTTGTCATTACTTCTGGCCAGGGATAACGGAGGATATAAAAAGATATGTCAAATCCTGCCCAGAATGTCAAAGGGTAGCTCCAAAGCACTGGACTGCTCCTGCAACTCTAGGGGAAATGCCCATAGTGGGAACACCTTTTGAGAGAGTTGCAGTGGATATTGTAGGACCTCTCACTCGGACCAAGAGGAGGAACAGTTACATCCTTACTCTGGTGGACACTTGTTCTATGTGGGGAGAGGCGGTAGCCCTGCCATCAATTGATTCAAAACATGTAGCAGAGGCACTACTTACAATATTTACCCGATTAGGATTCCCGCATCAAATCTTGACGGATAATGGTTCTCAGTTCAAGGGGAAACTAACGGAAGAAGTTTTTAAGCTATTTCAAGCCAGGCACTTTCATTGTAGTCCGTACCATCCACAAGGGAACGGCCAGGTAGAGAGGTTCAATGGGACTCTCATTTCTATCCTGAGAAAGCTGGCACACGAAAAACCGGATCTGTGGGATCAATTCCTGCCCGCCGCATTGTTTGCGTACCGGGAGGTACCACATAGTTCAACCGGGATGGCTCCCGCAACTCTGCTATTTGGGAGGCCAATAAAAGGTCCATTAGAAGCCCTATTAAGGACCTGGACAGATGAGAAGGCGGAAGAGACTGTTACCTCATCGTATCAATATGTGAACGAACTGACCACTCGTTTGAAAGCTGGATGGAAACTGGCAAATGATAATTTGAAACAAGCCAGGAAGAAAAAAACATGCAGCATATTTTAAATAGGAAGGCAAAGGACAGGGAACTGGCAGTCGGAGAGAAGGTGCTGCTTCTACGACCCGGAAGCCAGAATAAATTACAAATTGGTTGGCAAGGTCCATATACGGTTCTAGAGAAGGTGTCTAGAACAAACTATAAAATTGACAAAAAGGGGAAGGAAAAAGTTTATCATGTAAACCTGTTAAAGAAGTATCTGGACAGACCACTCCAGGAAAGCACCCCCTTATTGACCTTGGCTATTGCAACCCAGATGCAAAAAGAACCACTCACCTCACATGAATACCCATTACATCCTTGTGAAACACAGCAGCACAGGTAAAAGTCAGTAAGCACCTGACTAAAAAACCAGAGGGAGAGAGTTCAACAGGTTCTGGAGGAACATACAGATGTATTAACAGATAAACCAGGCCATACAAATTTGCTACAGTATGACATGAAACTGGTAGACTCAAACCCAATCTGTATGAGAGCCTATTCTATTCCGTTCGCGAAGGAGAAGGCATTGAAGGAAGAAATAGAGTATTTGTTGAAGGAGGGGATTATTTCGCACAGTGAATCATCTTTTAGTTCTAGTGTCGTTTTGTTGAGAAAACCGTCTGGGGAACACAGACTGTGCATAGATTACAGGAAACTGAATGCTGTCACAGAAGGACAAGTGGATCCATTACCAGACACAAAACAGTTATTTGCCAGACTGAACAAGGCAAAATACTTTTCAAAGGTGGATCTTAGTAAAGGCTAGTACCAGATCCCAGTGAAGCCTGAAGTGAGACCTTATTTGGCTTTTAGCACTTCGGATGGACATTATGAATTCAATATGCTACCATTCGGACTGAAAAATGCTCCGAGTGTGTTTTCAAGGATGATGCGAAAATTGTTGGATCCCCTGAATAACCCATGTATCACGAATTTCATGGATGATATTCTCGTCGCCACAGAGACATTTGAAGAACACATTGAAGCTCTGGAGATGTTGTTTGATATACTTCGGGAGGCGAACTTAACTGCTAGGCCAACAAAATGTTGTATTGGATGCAAAGAGTTGGAATTCTTGGGACACACTGTATATCAGGGTAATATGACCCCTGATCCTAAGAACTTGGAAAAACTGCAGAGAGCACCTAGGCCGCAAACAAAAAAGGACGTGCGATCATTTGTGTCGTTATGCGGATTTTATCAGAAATACATCAAAAATTTTAACGCTATTTGTGCTCCTCTGACTGATCTGACTCGCAAGGGACTTCCAGATAAAATTATTTGGACTGCACAATGTGAACTAGCGTTCCAAGAGTTAAAGGAAAAACTCACTAGCAAGCCTATTCTCAAACTGCCTGATTTGACACAGGACTTTGTCTTAAGAACCGATGCAAGTAATGTAGGACTCGGAGGGGCTTTGTTGCAAAGATCATCTTCACCTGATGGGGAACTGAAACCAGTCGCTTATGCAAGCCGCAAATTGAATAAGGCGGAACAAGGATACTCCACAAGCGAAAAAGAATGTTTAGCATTAATCTGGGCAATAAAGAAGTTTCAAATCTATCTGTATGGTAGGACATTTGTGGTGGAGACGGACCATCAGCCTCTCGTGTTCTTGTCTCAGGCTAAGCATGAAAACGCAAGATTGCTGAGGTGGTCCTTATTGCTTCAACCTTATCAGTTTAGTATCCAATATATCCCAGGCAAATTGAATGTCGGTGCAGATTTCCTCAGTCGGCACCCCTGTGATCAAAATTAGAGTAGTGGCAGACGTGAGGAGTAATTTTACCTATGTGTATCGCTGGTTTTGGAACTTGCCATAGGCATGTTTTCAAGTGGGGAGATGTGTAGTGAAATTGACAGAGATACAACGGTAAAATACTCAAAAGATAACATTTAAGGATAAAAACATAATGCGTAGGCTGCTGCTAATAACATGATCGCTAGACTGGTCATGTACATGCTATCGCCTGGAGGGACCGCGCGGAGATCATCACCTCTCCTGAAAATAATTGAGGACTTGCGGCTAGACAGGAAGGGGGGGCACACGGCGGATCAAAAAAAAAAAAAAAAATATGACTGGAAATATTGCTAAGGAGACGGCAAGGAGACAACCCAAATGGGGTGGAAACGGAGAAAAAGTCAATAGTTTCCCCAAGTTGACATAAAATTAAAGGGGAACGGAGGGACCAGAAGGGTACACAATGGATGGAAATTCACGTCCCCCGAAATTGTCACACGAGGTACGGAATTGCCGTTTTTGCGATACCAAGCCTCTTTCTGCTTTGATTTTTTTAGAATTGAGCGGCTAGAACGCAGAATGTTTTTAGGAAAAAAATTACAAAAAATTTAAAATACTAGTAATTTTTCTTAATATTAATGTTAGGAATATAAAAATTAAGCTGTGCCAGTATGATGGCCCGTATTCTGAGCAGTGTGAAACTAAGAATATGGATCTTAATTTTAACAAAGACGGATATAGATAATATTGCAAAATAATGACAAAAGACAGTGTGTAGTTCACATCATCATCGTCCACAGACTGTAATTGAATCTAAAAGTGTCGCGAATTTGCACACAAAAACAACACGACCTTCGGACGCAAGGTGTTCAAAATCTTACGTACGTAATGAAGTGAAGGGGTTTTGGGTGTAGCTGTGTCTAAAATAACTTTTTACAACGACAAAAATTTTGAAGGGGAGAGAAAGGTTTGGTCAAAAAATCAAGCACATAGATTGTAGAAACACAAGTAGAGACGGACAGACTAACAGATAACCATCCATACTTGACTGAAGCATGACTGAAATGACTTTAGTGTAGGAAATTTGAAATTTAAAAATAAACCTAGGCAGTGATTGGCCACAGACAATCATATCATTAGCGCTCAGACGCGAAAGTTGTTCCATTCTTCAATAGTTGTTCAGTGATAGACACAGATTTTAAAGGGTGGTGAGTTCCATATGAAAGAAAGTGAATTAAATTTAGGGACGCCATACTATAGCCAGCAGCTCAGCTGAGTTTTGCTAGCAATTCTGTGTTATTTATTCATAATCTTGGTATGGGGGTGGTTGATATTTTTTGAAAATCATGGTCTCATTTATACTCCTTTTGAGAATATTGGTTTCATTGTTCGAGTGATTTTGAGGGGGGGGAGCTGCCGCGGATGGGGACTCATAACAATCTAGCCTTTACAAACAATGTAGGGAGTTTTGCTTACCTTAGATAGACCCCCCGGACCCGCCCAAGTCAGTGGTCTAGGGACTAAAACAATGTTACCTAAACACCAGCAAGCAGGAGTGATTTTCAAGTAGATTATTGCAAGAACGAGATTACATAGAGTTGACGTTGAGGACAATAAAGGGCAAAACATTAATTACCTATCCTTTTTAGGGTAGATAAACAAGAAAGGAAAATAAGGTAAAGTAATTATCTTTTTCATAAATCCTAATAATTATTTTCTGAGGAGGGATCCTAATCAGGATGGGAGGATCATATCATGGGAACTGTGCTATAATGGTCACGCCATGGTAACTGACCTATATGTTTAGGTATCACGAGAGTCTGAACCTGTCTGTATAATTCGTATGCTTCTTGTTGTCAGTGTGGTGTCCACAGACGTGGGTAGAGAATAGATTTTGCACACATGACATTTTGGACATTACCACCATGGCCCATACTTTGATTTAGCATAGAGCTAAGCGAGTTTTACTGTCCGAGTCACGAACTGAAAGCAGTATCACTACTACTACTACAATACACACCTCGGTACTCGGGTGATTAGTTGTGATTTACACAAGTAGTATACTGTGCAGATGTCCTCTTGTGACAGAGACCACCATTACTTGCCCGCCACATGCACGTGAGAGGTGGGGTAAACCCCAACACTTGATTTTCCAGCAACCAGAGCATACGAAAAAACCAGATGATGTGAGGCACTCTGGTCTTGCTGGACTATTCACCAATCCCCCATTTCAAAGTTGCCAGATACCCCATAAAAATTCCCCAACAATTCCAAGTCCATTTTCGGCTGGACAAAACTGTGTAGCCAACGCCACTATCTATATAGACAGGCCGGCCCCGTGTGATGAGACAACCCAACCAACACCAACACAAGACAATAAAAGACAATATAATCCTACAACCTAGTAGCTGACTGAACCCAAAATAACACCTAACCAACCAGAACATTTAATTAACCATAAAACACTTAAACTATTCTAGTACTTAAATTAATGTAACAACACTTTTGCATTTATTAGATGTAAACCATTAATTCCATGCATTAATAATTTTCCATTTCAATAAATTTTAAATCCCTCACTTCTTTAACTAAAAACAAAGTTTATGGTTCAAAATTAATCTAAATTATAAAAACTCAGTTTGATCCAGACACAACAATACAAATGTAATATCAATTTATAATCAAAAAACTTTACAC
Organism: Oreohelix idahoensis; assembly: GCA_024509875.1. Taxonomy (NCBI): domain Eukaryota; kingdom Metazoa; phylum Mollusca; class Gastropoda; order Stylommatophora; family Oreohelicidae; genus Oreohelix; species Oreohelix idahoensis. The sequence continues at coordinate 35,372 of JAMPIV010005093.1, read as the reverse complement.
AACAAGTGAGTTAGTTCTTAGTTCTCAGACGTGGGGTATTTTAACACTTGTATTAATCTTATTATGTTCTTGTTAAAATATCTATGGGTATATTTATAAACTATCACACCACAGTACACAAATCATAACCCTATATAGACACTTTTCGCAGATACATTCATAAAAAAAAAATTACAGTGTGAGGTGTAGCTGTGGTAGAAGAAAGGCCTCCTGACAATTCTCAATCTACTTTATTTTATCAGGGATGCAATTCATCAGCTTGGACATATACCAATTTTATGGTAGTACCAGCGTATCATCACACTAATATCCATACAATACCACCTAACAATGTATTACCCATATTACTCCACTAACATGTAAATACAATCTGCTAACATGCAGCACCCACTTCTCTCAATAACAAGACAGCATAAGACTCCTTTATACTCCTCAACTAGCAACACCACACCCACAAATTCACTTTCTTAAGTATGGGGTATTGCCACATGCAAAAAACGCACCTTAGTACGGTTTTTACGAAATCGAATGGTAGAAAAACAGTGTTACTATTCTGTGCTCCCCCCCCCTTAGGGGGCCCGGTAACACACACGTGCAATACATCTCTAACATCAAAATCATCCACTTCTCACTAACAAGTCAAACACCAATACTTTAACCACAACATCTCAATAAACTCACTGCCTATTACTTATAGCTATTGCTATTCTTTGCGATTAACAATTCTCAGCCTAAAACATCTCACTACCACCATAGTTAAAATAATCGCCTCGAACATACAGCACATATACCTCTTCATAAAATATTACACACACACATTTCATCAATTTATTTCTTAAAGAAATGGGTGGGAGAGCAGGATAAGCATAGAAATCAGCGTCTATTTGCCTCAGTTCATCTCCCATTTTGGAGAGTCTATTTCATTAAAAAAATTCTTTAGTTTATAATTATAGAATAGAAATTACTGTAATTCTTTATTTTCAACTTTTTTTTTAGACATATAATATTTTTGCCATACCAATAGCGTGCGTTTACACAAATACCCTAATTTTAATTTTCTTACTGCACCTAGGTGTTATCACTGGATAATATGGAACATTTGTGTGGTCAGCTCTAGTCTTTGAATTTTTCGGCCTGTTGCTGAGCCCTGCACGTATCTTTTATCTGGCAGGCTGGAGGAGCGCATGCCCCATCTTTTTGAGTTCTTTTATAGGTGTTGTACTTCATGCCACCCGGTTTATTTCCATTGCTTGATTTTTTGGATGTCTGCTAATTTTATCGAAGTTTGTATTAGCATGCATGTTGACCATGATACCATGCGGATATTCAAACGAAAGGCCTCACTCGCTGTGTCACAAAGTCTTCAAGCACTTTCTCATCTGACCCCAAGTTAGTTCCGCAACGTTTTTTTTCATTAATTGCCATCTCTTTGCCTTGCCTCTCATTTACGATTTATCGTTCAAACTGTTATTTCCAAGTCAGGACGGCGCGATAAAAAAAAAAAGCCTCGGAGTTCGGATTTTTATTTAAATGAAGATTTTACTCACGTTTAGTACTAGTTTTGTAGCTCTGTGGTCTAGTTGAATAAAGGCTCTTAGAAGGCAAAGGACCCTCAAACAGAAGTAATTTCTGTAGAATCAACCACAACCACAAATGAGAGCAGTTCCATAGATGAAATTATCCCACCTCGTTAAAACCCAATTACACTGCACACAAGCTTCCCTGTTTGGAAACAAACAATTCGTTACACTAAAATGATAGAAAACATTCCTGGAACTTGAAAGTAACAAAGAGCCAAACTGCAAACAGATAAGATAATCCATAGCGACCAAAACATACATAGAGAGAAACATTATCCACACGCAACCTCCTGGACCCATGCATAAACAACACATGGATCAGCAAAACAATGCCAAAAGAAATTTGGAGGTGGGGCGGTGTCTTTGACCCATAAGAACTCGGTGCTGAAAAAAGGTGTCAGTGGCGACAGGACGGATTCTCCAGCCAACTCTTCAGAGCAGAGGGCAGAGGCCATGAAAACACTGAAGGCGCAGAGGTTATATTGACAGAAAGAAAACCGGCAGAGTGAGACAAAGTTGCTTTCTTTACTGATGCACAGTCAGTAATTGCATAGTTGAAAAGCCAATAATCATACAGACCTGGGGATGCATCTCAGAGTCTTAGTGCTCCCCAAACTTTGTCAACGAGTCATAAAAGTGTTGATGATCCACAGTGGATCCCATCTCATTGTAACATCACCGGCAATGATGTGGCTGACTGAATGGATAAGCTAGGATTCACATTCTACCTCAGCCTGATGCAAGCATAAACTTTTGAGGGCAAAAGAGTTATATCAGGAAATCGTTACAGAAACAAATTGTGAATGTAGACAGACACAGGTCCACACACAAATGATGCCTTACTACTAGCTCCACAGAAGAGTGAAAACAAAGTGGTAATCTTCAGACTCCGCACGTGGCCACCAACAGATTTAAGATTACCATCAAATAAAATTCCAACAAAGCTAAATGATTAGGAACTAACCGATTCAGCTGTAAACTGTGGCACTGATTAAAATGTGACTGCTGAACATCTACTACCAAGTTGTCCTCCTTATATGTGGTATAGCAAGAAATGCAACATATGGCCGACGCCAGTCTCCTTTCGTGGAAAAAAAGCTTTTAAACGGGATTTCAAATAAGCCTCACTAAGTGACTACTGCTTTCTTTGGAAACATTTCAAGTGACGTCTGAGAGGGTGTACGAAGTAGAAGGAAGACGACTGCCAGCTAGCGGTCACTTAAGATAATAGAACAACTTTTCATGGCTAATAAATGTTCCCCCCCCCCCTCAATTTAAAAAGAAAAAGAAAAGGACAGATGATAAAACAGTCCAGCAGTCAAATAGACCCACTTATGCACAAGAGTAATCACACCTCTTGTTTCCAGGTTTTGACCGCCGGGATTGTTGATTGAATTTAGAAGAAAGTGAAACAAACAAATAAAATTAAACCCACGCGCCGTGATACCTATTCTTATAAACAGCAGCCGAGAAATTAAAAGTTACCCTAGGGTCGAGGAGGAATCGGATTATTGTTTATAAAGTAGTCTTGTTCGTGAAGTAGGGGACGAAACATTCTATTTACTCTTGCCAAAGGGCGGGGATACATAATTCATATTATAAAAAAAAATATCAAACTTTTTATAACAGGACGTTTACTTTTATTTTTATTTATAATTTTAGTGACGTCATTTCATTTTACTTTTACAACATTACTGTAAGGCATTAAGATATTTATATTATCTTTCTTGATCAGTAGTTTTTTAACTTGTTAAAAGGGCGTTTATAGTTTTCCCATGTTGTTTAGAAATAAAAAAATCTACATTAATTATTAAGGAAGTTTTTCGACTGCACGTTGGATAAAAAGTATTGTGAACACTCTATACCCTATGTCTCTTTAAATGGATAATCGTCCCACTATCTTAGTTTTGCTTTAGTCGCTGACTGTACAACGCCCTAAATATCTGGCCTTGGATAGGGGGATCATGTATTCTAGGACACACGGGGACCGGTTACAGTGACCATACATGTGGTCAATTTAGTGTCCCTTGCATGTGAGACACACAGGAGGACTCACTACTAGTGAACAGTTTGTCATTGGGTCTTCTGTGTTGGGGACATGTGGTCTTGAGTATTGGACCAGAGCCGGGGGTTTGGGGCTCCGAGGGACAATGCGACCTCATGCGACGGAAAAAAAAAAGATGAGCAGATGGCTCAATGATTTTTAAATATTGAAAAATAACTTGTCAATGTTTTATTTCATTTACCCTTGTTTGTAACAAACTTACAACTGATTTGTAAATTTGAAAATCGAAAGCAAATAAAGTTCACTTAAAAATTAAAATAAAAGAAACAAAATGGGTGCCTAGGTTTAATGGCGCCAAAATAGCGCAATACTCAACAATCTTCTACTCTGGGGGCCCGGTTCCTCTTCTACCCTGGGGGCCAGATCCCCTGGGGGGACGGAGTTAGTTTGTGAGGTGTGGCGCCCCCTCCTTAAATTCTATAAAGGTACCGGGTTACAAACCCAAGTACAAGGGGAAATATATTTTGGAATGGGAATTTTGTCAGAACCAGTGGGTTACAATATTGATATATCCTCCTCTGATCCCCCTTAGGTAGTGAGATATGATGTCTTGCCTTCTGAATATGTTATCCTGTGAGCTGTGTTTATTTAGGCCTGGGTCCAATCAGTCTCGGTCCCTCAGGGATTATATAATGGTTGCCCCCCCTTCCCCCCCCCCCCCCAGCGAACTCTGGGTATTCCTGGAGATTCCTGGATCCCTTGCTATTGGTTTTCTCTTGTGTGCTATGGTGGTAGTGACGAAAAATAATAATTATTTTTGTAGTGGTATTCTCATGTGTTGTTTGACTAGTTTTTTGTGTTCGTTTATACCATTGTCATATAAGTCAGTGTTTTATGTTGTTTGATTTATTTTCTCCTTCCTTGTCTAGGAGCAGCATACTTTCATCAAACAAAAACAAAAAAAAAAAAAAAGGACCATTCTTGTGTAAATAACACTTTTTTTAGTAATTGGAAACGACATTTGTGGGGGCCTGAAATTCCGGTTGTTAGTTTTAGTTATTTATAGTTTCAGTGTTGTCATTACTTCTTGTTTCAAAAATATTGTCTTCATGTTGTTTTTTTTTTTTTCATGTCAGTGATATCAACTGTCTTTTGTTGTTTTCTACGGTTTTTGCTCGTTGTTGACGGATTGTTCTCTCTGCTTTATATTTCTACTCGTAGGTTTATAACTGTTATCTGATTATTTGGTCAAGTTGTCGTTGGTTTCAGTTGTTTAGAGCTGGGACTTGATGTGTAGTATATGTTTACTTGAAGTGCTATTTGTTGATGTATTAGTATATATAACTGTAATCTCTCTCCAGTAAGGTGTCTATGAGTTGATTACCCGGCTAGGATGTGTATAGTATTGATGTTTCACATGGGTATACCAGTGTCATTTGTTGTTTGTTGTTGCCTCAGTTATATAATGCTGCTAGGAATCTTGTTACGGCCCCCCCACCCCCCCCCCCCCCCCCCCCCCCCCCCCCCCCCCCCCCCCCCCCCCCCCCCCCCCCCCCCCCCCCCCCCCCCCCCTCCCCCCCCCCCCCTCCCCCCCCCGCCCCCCCCACCTCCCCCCCCCCCCCCACCCCCCCCACCCCCCCCCCCCCCCCCCCCCCCCCCCCCCTCCCCCCCCCCCCCCCCCCCCACCCCCCCCCCCAACCCCCCCACCCCCCCCACCCCCACACCCGTGTCATGTCTGTTACACCCAGACCCCCGCCAACCACTCCATCCTCCCCCCCCCCCACACCCACCCCCCCCCCCCCACCCCCCCCCATCTACACTCACGTCCCCCCCCCATTATCAATTGCATGGACGACCCCCCCCCCCCCTGGCGGACTCCCCGCCCCACCCCCCCCCCCCCCCCCCCCCCCCCACCCCACACCCCACCCCCCCCCCCCACCCCCCCCACCCCCCACCCCCCCCCCGCTCGACTTGATCTCGAACCCCCTGCCCAAACCCCCAAGGATCCCCCTCCCACCATCCCCCCCACCCCCCCCATTGGCCTGAATCCAGAACCCCCCATATCCCCCCGCTCCCGCCCTCCATTCATGACTCCCCTCCTCGCACTAGCCTGGACTGTCACCTTCCGGCCCCACCCGACCCCTGCGACGACGTCTGTCGAACACAAACTGTTCCCCCCTGCATCATATTTCTGTGGCTTTTTGACACCAACCCCGCGATCAATGCCGTACGCTACCTAAATATGACCACCGATCTCATATATTGCTCGCCGCCGGGTGGCTTTTCACAACTCATCCGCTCCCCCCCCCTCCATCTCCTAGATTCCAGCCGCTTCTCAACCGCCCCCCACAATGTGTCCTCCCCAGGTCAGGCACCTCTCCGCATAGATTCCCGTCCTCACGCGCCGCGTAAAATCTGCGTATTTAGTGTGTGTTACATTGGGGGGAATTAAGTTTCCGGAGTCAACCCCGAACTTATCCCTTTTAATGACACCATTAACCCTATTCCCCATATCCAACCCTAAACAAACGTGGTAAGTCCAACACCCACCCCACCCCTTCCCCCCCCCCCCCTCCCCCCCCCCCCCCCCACCCCCCCCCCCCCCCCCCCCCCCCCCCCCCGCACCCCCCCCCCCCCCCCCCCCCCCACCCCCCCCCCCACCCCCCCAACCCCCCCACCCCCGCCGCCCCCCCCCCCCCCCCCCCCCCCCCCCCCCCCGCCCCACTACCCCAGCCACCCAGACCCCACCCCAACACCCCCCGCCCCCCACACCCCCACCCCAAGTACCAATCCACCCACCCCGCTACATACCTCCCCCTCGTCTCCCACTCCACCCTGCCTGAATAAATACACCACCACAAAAATAGCATAAATATACCCCAAAACTGCATAAACTATAAAACTGCATATATAGATATTCTCTACAGTTAGTTGATAAATGGTCTCCCATAACCTGGCCTATTTACTCAGAGGGGTGCCGAATTTACGGTTAAAACCTACCCAAGAAGAGTAGATGACAACCAGAATATGGAAAGTTAATATTGAACTTACTCCCGTTTAAAATTCCTCCTGCATAAAAAAAATTTTTCACTGAACTTCCATACTTAATTCGGCATCTTCTTGAATATTAGTGGCGGCCTTCTCAATTTCTTTATTAACACATTAACTACCACAAGCCGCTGTCAGCGGCTCATAAAATAATCACATTTGGACCGCAAGCCGCTCAGAGCGCCAATCTAATTTTAGTAATAAAGCGAATGAAAAATGTACTGAAACACTCTCGGATCTGGTTCGAGAGTTTAAGTTGCCACTGGAAAAACAAATTCCCAAAGCATGGTTTGTTGTAAAACTCTGGAAATTGATATTATGTTCATATTTTTCAGCATTTTGGTTAGTTACCAAATCGTTGTAAAACTGTTTTACCGTGGCAACTAGTGATAGGAAGTACAAAAAATGCGTGTACATCTCGTCTAACGGCTGAATTAGGATAGAAACGTGTGTCAACAATTGACTGATAGATCTAGCGACGAGGACAAGAGTGAAAACGGTGTGCACATTGATTGAAATTGTGATTTTGATAGAGATGGGGCGCAAGCAGTTATAATTGTGAAAATACTGCAAGTCCTTGGCCATCGGAGGGCCGTTAAATAGCAACAATCTCTATTAGAGTTACAACCGGTGTTTATTGTAATAGTACATTCATTTATGCTATTACAATAAACACCGGTTGTAACTCTAATAGAGATTGTAATAGTACATTCATTTATGGGAGTCGCGGTAGCAAAGTAGTTAGTGCACTGGCTTCCTAGCGCAGTGGTCTATGGTTCGATCCCCAGATGAGGCGGGAATTTTTTAGGCCACAAACGGCTCCTGGGTCGACCCAGCCCTAAATGGGTACCAGAGCAACTTCTGGGAAGGTTAAGGCGGCCGGCGTGATGCCGACCACATCACCCCTCGTGTGCCGACGGTCAAGATAATATGGGCCTAACACCATATTCCTAATATGCCTTAATGGGCGTGTAACGGGTTCCTTTACCTTTACCTTACATTCTTTATCTTTAAAATGACGTGTAATTCATAAAAATCTGTAAACAATTACGAAAACTACAGTTTACTTTGTGCAAACACCTACAGGATGAAAATGGGAAAAAAAATTTAATTCGGCCACAGTGTGTTTTTCAATTCGGTAGTTAAAGCTTGGTCAATATGTAAAATACATTATAATCTGCCTTTACAATTTCCCCGGACTGCGGGTTAAAAAAAATTATGAAAAATTACACTTGAAATATAGCAATGAGATTTTACGGAAAAAAATCGCAAAAAATTTATGAACAGACGGCCAGATATGTTTACAATTAACAGTCAATGGCGTTTGTCCAAAATAATTGTAAGTCAAAATCATGTTAAGACAAATGTAAATAATGTTACTGAGTAGAGAACGTCGTCAGTAGTCAATAAGAATAGAGTAGAGTCTAATATAATACTTATTAAGCATTTAACACAAAATATCTACTAAATATAGTTATAGTACACTTAATTAATGTGTAATATTAAATAAACAACGTAGAAAGAACAATGTAAGATATGTATGACAATGCAGTGATGTGAAGTAAGAAAATAATATATTGTTATGTCGACACTCTGTAAGTTAGTAAGTTAATAATGTAAGTTATGTGTGTGTACATATATGACAGACCAGTTATAGTAGGTACAAGTACAAAAGAAAGTATTTTAGTAAGGAAAAGTTGACAGAACAACAGAAAAAGGGAAGTAAGTATGAATAGCATAGAAGGAAAAAATAAATCATGAGTTATCTATCCAAAAGTATTACAGATCAGAGAAAATGTGATAGAAAGATAATAATTAATCTATCTAAATAATAATAGTAAGTTTAATTAATTTAACAAAAGATTAAAGTCTAAAATCTGCATTAATGAAAATTATTAACATCATATTCAAAGTCCAATAGGGAACATATAGTCCAGTATGCTCCAAATCCAGGAAAAAGCATTCCATAATCTGTATATCCCACAAAGTCAGGAGCCGTAAAGAATCAATGCTATTGTCCTTAAAGTCAAAAGTAACGCTGCATATTGTCACGAAGTGTATTCGCCTTCTTTTCTCTCTGTCAATCTTTTCTCATACCAAAACATTCCTTTTCTCTAAATTCTCTACCACTCATCAATACACATCAGTAGATCTCCCATTTGCTTCGGAAAATAAATTCCTTTGTTCTACGTTTGACTGGCCAAGTCACTGATGCTTTGCTGTGAACCTTTTACCGCCACTTTTAGCATACGGGTAAGGCAGTCATTGTGTTATATGACTTTTGACCTCAGCAACCACAATGGAGAACCGCCTGGTATCAATGCCACGTACTGGCCAGTTTGTGTGTGTGTTGGGGGGGGGGAATGAAACAGAATGTCAAAATTAGGTCAGGCGCCCACCCCTCACGTATGCGAATTAAGGCCACCAAACAGAACCGGAATTTTAGCGCTATTCTCAAAGCGCAGGCATATTCTCGAAGCGGATTCTCTCACTAGCGGCGGACCGACCAGCCTGGACAAGATGGTCCTGTCTATGAAATTGCAGAGGGGCCCGATCATTTAAAAAACAGCAATGGATCTTAGCTGAGCGATCCTATCAGGTTGTCATACCAGAAGACTAAACCATAAGCAGTGTTCTCAAGGGCAGACTTAATCCATCCCAGCTGGTGATGCGCCCTGAGTCAAGACGGAGAAAGCAACTTGCCATCCTCTGAAACCCTAAAAAGAACTTGCGGGACCTGGAGTGCTGGGACATATTGAACCCCTGGCAACAAGACTACATCAGCATTTGAGATGAGTATCTGAACATGCCAGCAGAACCACTAAAGAATATTCCCTTGTCCAATGATGATAAATTAATTCTGACATGGTTCAGAACCATTCATAGATTAGGGAACATATAGTTGTACATTTGAATATATGTGAGATTCTATCTTCATTTTTTGTAAACTTTACATAACAGAGTCTGTTGTTATTTTCTTTGTAATATTTAATTGGGTTGTATAGTTTTAGTAACATAAATCTACATTCTGGGGGGCAGAGCCATAATTAATAAACACTATTGGGTCAGGATATTTTAATGTGGCTGGGCACCAAATCTCTTATCCATCTATACATACTATACATATTCCTTTGTAGGATATCGGATAAAGAATTTATCGCCTAGAGAATATCCTGTTTAGTTTCACCAGAATTCTCTTAGAAAGTTTTTTTGAGTGGATTAATTCCCGAGGAGAGACTGTGCATTCAACCTGCAGTCTGAAAGATTTACCTCTAGATATTATCTTTTATTCTTCCATCAAGTCTGTCATACTTACACTTTCTCCCCTCTAAAAAAAAACAAAAACCATTTCGCTACACTGGGACGCTCATGTCCGGGATATACTTTTTTCATATTTAGACACTTGTCTGAGATATGAAAACTCTTATCTTTCCTAGACCACTACTGCTGTAGGTACTTGTCACTAATTGGTGTCCAAGTCTAGGATTAGATTAAAGAGGGGACATAAATTACCCTAGACTAAATTACACATAAATTTTTACAAGAAAAACAGATTTTAAGTTATGTTATGAAAACTATTCTTGGTGGTACTGCTGGTTATTAGTTACATGTTGTTAACTAATATTTAAGTTATATTTTGTGTATGCTGGTTTTAAATAACATAGGTTGTTAAAATACTTTAGTTTAGTTACGGCTATAGAAAGTATTTAGGCCTGTATTTATTTGAAAGTGGGTTAGAGATCTCATACTCGCTTAGCAAAACCACTGCTGTTAAAATGGATGAGATAGAAGGACTGAAGAAATGGACAGCGCAATCATATAAGATTGGAAAATTATCTGGCTTCTCGGAAAATTTGCTGGAAAATTATGTCTCGGAACAGGTAGAATGTTTCATGAGCATAATGGGGCAACAGAACGAATGGAGAGCAAAATGCAAGGAAGAGAATGTGGAACATGAGAGTCAAAGACAAGAAAAATCCCTCCAGTGTAAGGAAGAAATGGAAACTCAGTTTCAACCTACAAAAATGGAATCCAGGGATAAACTTGAATCTAGGAATACTCATCATGCCACTCCTTTGCCAATTCCGTCACCACCCTCAGCGGTAAATATAACTGCACCACATGAAGCCAAGTCTATGTCTAAGAATTCAGGCTCAGACAGAGCAGAGGCTAGGATATCTAAACAGAGACATCTAGACTATTCTGAAAACAAGATTAAGCACATGGCTGCTGATAATTTGAAGAGACCTTCCGCATCCTCAGTAAAAACTCACAACAGGCATACCAAAAACAACCGCACCAACAACCTGGTAAATAGGATCGCTCAAGTAAATAGGATCGCTCAACCAAATAGGATCACTCAACGGAAAAGCAGTACGCAAACCTATGGGAAGGGAAGGGATGTTCTTGAACATCACCTGTTGGCCACCCTACATCAGTTAGACTGTAGGCGCCGAGACCAAAACCCACAGACTTCATACAAAGCTAAGATCCCTACCATGGATGGGAACTTGACGAAGGCCTGGAGTGGATACAGGGATTCTCAAAATGTGGAGACTGCCACAGTAAATGGAGAAGAAATCACCTGTTTGTATTATCAAGGTCTTGGGTGTGATGCCCTTGTCTCAGCCTCTGTTATCGACCTTGATCAAGTCACCGAAGAGGATGTTGAGGTAACAGCACCCATGATAAACAACAGAAGGATGATTTTGCCTTTAGCTTATGTAGAAGTTAGGTCGAACTTTGTAAACGGCAAAGTAAAGGCCGCAATATTAGATGAACGAATTTACCCCATACCTCAAGGAGGGAAATATATCATCTTAGGAGACTCAGCACGATCCAGAGACGGCGTGACTGAACAGGCTATGGAGACTCCAATGCCTAACTCATCTTCCAATATTTTCACTGAAAGGTTGGAAGAGTGCAAAGGGATTGACCACCCCAGTGCACTTAATTCTGAACAAGTTTTGATAGTCTCACCCACTATCTGCATGCAGAAAGTGAAGCCGGGCCAGAGTTTCTTGGTACCTGGTGGGATGAAACATGTTTCAGAAATATCTTCCTTTAACATGGGAGAAGCAGCTGTAGAGGAATAGGACCCTCAAGCACTAAGACTTCACTCAGTTCCGATAACCTCACCCATTATCTGGGATCAGAAAGTGAAGCGGGTCCAAATTTCCTTGGTACCTGGTGGGCAGGAACAAATGATAGACTTATCTTTCTCTGTCACTGGAGAAACAGCGATAGAAGAACATACACGCTCTCATACCTGGGGAGATAGGTATGTGTCCTTAGGCAGGTCAAGTACTATGACTACAATAAGGTTTTGTATGAGGTTGGCAACCTCATCACGCAAAACTATTTGCTATAGACCGCATTGCAAGCAGAGTATAGGCTTTAATGCAAGCTCTTTGCCAGGAGGCAAGCTACAATGTAGGGTCCACAAGGAGGAACATAAGAGAGGGAAGATCATACGAGCAGGAGTGCTTAACATCCCTCAATTCCTTGACCGAAGTGTATTCGCCTTCTTTTCTTTCTGTCAATCTTTTCTCATACCAAAACATTCCTTCTCTCTAAAATATCTACCACTCGTAAATACACATCAGGAGATCTCCCATTTGCTTCGGAAAATAAATTCCTTTGTTCTACGTTTGACTGGAAAAGTCACTGACGCTTCGCTGTGAACCTTTTACCGCCACGGACCGGCCAGTTTGTGTGTGTGTTTGTGGGATGGAACGTAATGTCAAAAATAGGTCAGGCACCCCACCCCTCACGTATGCAAATTAAGGCCACCAAACAGAACCGGAATTTTGGCGCTATTCTCAAAGCGCAGGCATATTCTCGAAGCGGCATTCTCTCACTAGCGGCGGACCGACCAGCCTGGACAAGATGGTCCTGTCTATGAAATTGCAGAGGGGAACGGTCCAATTTTAACACAGCAAGGGTGCTTGCCTGAGCGATCCTATCAGGTTGTCATACCAGAAGACTAAAGCATATGCAGTGTTCTCAAGGGCAGACATACTCCATCCCAGTTGGTGATGAGCCCTGTGTCAAGACGGAGAAGAAGCAACTTGCCATCCTCTGAAACCCTAAAAAGAACTTGCTGGACCTGGAGTGCTGGGACATATTGAACCCCTGGCAACAAGACTACATCAGCATTTGAGATGAGTATCTGAACATGCCAGCAGAACCACTAAAGAATATTCCCTTTGTCCAATGATGATAAATTAATTCTGACATGGTTCAGAACCATTCATAGATTAGGGAACATATAGTTGTACATTTGAATATATGTGAGATTCTATCTTCATTTTTTGTAAACTTTACATAACAGAGTCTGTTGTTATTTTCTTTGTAATATTTAAATGGGTTGTATAGTTTTAATAACATAAATCTACACCCTGGAGGCAGAGCCAAAATTAATAAACACTATTGGGTCAGGATATTTTTAATGTGGCTGGGCACCAAATCTCTTATCCATCTATATGTACTATACATAGTCCTTTGTAGGATATCGGATAAAGAATTTATCGCCTAGAGAATATCCTGTTTAGTTTCACCAGAATTCTCTTAGAAAGTTTTTTTTGAGTGGACTAATTCCCGAGGAGAGACTGTGCATTCAACCTGCAGTCTGGAAGAGTTTCCTCTAGAGATTATCTTTTATTCTTCCATCAAGTCTGTCATACTTACACTTTCTCCCTCTAAACAAAAAACATTTCGCTACACTGGGGGCTCGTGTCCGGGATAAACTCTTATTTCATATTTAGACACTTGTCTGAGATATGAAAACTCTTATCTTTCCTAGACCACTACTGCTGTAGGTACTTGTCACTTATTGGTGTCCAAGTCTAGGATTAGATTAAAGAGGGGACATATAAATTACCCTAGACTAAATTACACATAAATTTTTACAAGAAAAACAGATTTTAAGTTATGTTATGAAAACTATTCTTGGTGGTACTGCTGGTTATTAGTTACATGTTGTTAACTAATATTTAAGTTATATTTTATGTATGCTGGTTTTAAATAACATAGGTTGTTAAAATACTTTAGTTTAGTTACGGCTATAGAAAGTATTTAGGCCTGTATTTATTTGATAGTGAGTTAGAGATCTCATACTCGCTCAGCAAAACCACTGCTGTTAAAATGGATGAGATAGAAGGACTGAAGAAATGGACAGCGCAATCATATAAGATTGGAAAATTATCTGGCTTCTCGGGAAGTTTGCTGGAAAATTATGTCTCGGAACAGGTAGAATGTTTCATGAGCATAATGGGGCAACAGAACGAATGGAGAGCAAAATGCAAGGAAGAGAATGTGGAACATGAGAGACAAAGACAAGAAAAATCCCTCCAGTGTAAGGAAGAACTGCAAGAAATGGAAACTCAGTTTCAACCTACAAAAATGGAATCCAGGGATAAACTTGAATCTAGGAATACTCATCATGCCACTCCTTTGCCAGTTGCATCACCACCCTCAGCGGTAAATATAACTGCACCACATGAAGCCAAGTCTATGTCTCAGAATTCAGGCTCAGACAGAGCAGAGGCTAGGATATCTAAACAGAGACCTCTAGACTGTCCTGAAAACAAGATTAAGCACAGCTGTGCAAATAATCTGAAGAGACCTTCCTCATCCTCAGCAAAAACTCACAACAGGCATACTGAAAACAACCGCACCAACAACCTGGTAAATAGGATCGCCCAAGTAAATAGGATCGCTCAACCAAATAGGATCACTCAACGGAAAAGCAGTACGCAAACCTATGGGAAGGGAAGGGATGTTCTTGAACATCACCTGTCGGCCACCCTACATCAGTTAGACTGTAGGCGCCGAGACCAAAACCCACAGACTTCATACAAAGCTAAGGTCCCTACCATGGATGGGAACTTGACGAAGGCCCGGAGTGGATACAGGGATTCTCAAAATGTGGAGACTGCCACAGTAAATGGAGAAGAAATCACCTGTTTGTATTATCAAGGTCTTGGGTGTGATGCCCTTGTCTCAGCCTCTGTCATCGACCTTGATCAAGTCACCGAAGAGGATGTTGAGGTAACAGCACCCATGATAAACAACAGAAGGATGATTTTGCCTTTAGCTTATGTAGAAGTTAGGTCAAACTTTGTAAACGGCAAAGTAAAGGCCGCAATATTAGATGAACGAATTTACCCCATACCTCAAGGAGGGAAATATATCATCTTAGGAGACTCAGCACGATCCAGAGACGGCGTGACTGAACAGGCTATGGAGACTCCAATGCCTAACTCATCTTCCAATATTTTCACTGAAAAGTTGGAAGAGTGCAAAGGGATCGACCACCCCAGTGCACTTAATTCTGAACAAGTTTTGATAGTCTCACCCACTATCTGCATGCAGAAAGTGAAGCCGGGCCAGAGTTTCTTGGTACCTGGTGGGATGAAACATGTTTCAGAAATATCTTCCTTTAACATGGGAGAAGCAGCTGTAGAGGAACAGGACCCTCAAGCACTAAGACTTCACTCAGTTCCGATAACCTCACCCACTCTCTGGGATCAGAAAGTGAAGCGGGTCCAAATTTCCTTGGTACCTGGTGGGCAGGAACAAATGATAGACTTATCTTTCTCTGTCACTGGAGAAACAGCGATAGAAGAACATACACGCTCTCATACCTGGGGAGATAGGTATGTGTCCTTAGGCAGGTCAAGTACTATGACTACAATAAGGTTTTGTATGAGGTTGGCAACCTCATCACGCAAAACTATTTGCTATAGACCGCATTGCAAGCAGAGTATAGGCTTTAATGCAAGCTCTTTGCCAGGAGGCAAGCTACAATGTAGGGTCCACAAGGAGGAACATAAGAGAGGGAAGATCATACGAGCAGGAGTGCTTAACATACCTCAATTCCTTGACAATGAGAAAACGGATAGACATGGGTGGATTACAGGCATACCGTTCGACAGAGGGAAAAAAGGAAACACTGAGATGGGAGATATGAAACAGGAAGGTATTAGCAGACAGAAGAGAATAGTCGGCTCAACTTAAGTTAGCCGTAGGCATAACTTTTAAAAGGGGGCCTATGTCACGAAGTGTATTCGCCTTCTTTTCTCTCTGTCAATCTTTTCTCATACCAAAACATTCCTTCTCTCTAAATTCTCTACCACTCATCAATACACATCAGGAGATCTCCCATTTGCTTCGGTAAATAAATTCCTTTGTTCTACGTTTGACTGGCCAAGTCACTGATGCTTTGCTGTGAACCTTTTACCGCCACTTTTAGCATACGGGTAAGGCAGTCATTGTGTTATATGACTTTTGACCTCAGCAACCACAATGGAGAACCGCCTGGTATCAATGCCACGTACTGGCCAGTTTGTGTGTGTGTTGGGGGGAGGGATGAAACGTAATGTCAAAATTAGGTCAGGCGCCCACCCCTCACGTATGCAAATTAAGGCCACCAAACAGAACCGGAATTTTAGCGCTATTCTCAAAGCGCAGGCATATTCTCGAAGCGGATTCTCTCACTAGCGGCGGACCGACCAGCCTGGACAAGATGGTCCTGTCTATGAAATTGCAGAGGGGCCCGATCATTTAAAAAACAGCAATGGATCTTAGCTGAGCGATCCTATCAGGTTGTCATACCAGAAGACTAAACCATAAGCAGTGTTCTCAAGGGCAGACTTAATCCATCCCAGCTGGTGATGCGCCCTGAGTCAAGACGGAGAAAGCAACTTGCCATCCTCTGAAACCCTAAAAAGAACTTGCGGGACCTGGAGTGCTGGGACATATTGAACCCCTGGCAACAAGACTACATCAGCATTTGAGATGAGTATCTGAACATGCCAGCAGAACCACTAAAGAATATTCCCTTGTCCAATGATGATAAATTAATTCTGACATGGTTCAGAACCATTCATAGATTAGGGAACATATAGTTGTACATTTGAATATATGTGAGATTCTATCTTCATTTTTTGTAAACTTTACATAACAGAGTCTGTTGTTATTTTCTTTGTAATATTTAATTGGGTTGTATAGTTTTAGTAACATAAATCTACACCCTGGGGGCAGAGCCATAATTAATAAACACTATTGGGTTAGGATATTTTAATGTGGCTGGGCACCAAATCTCTTATCCATCTATACATACTATACATATTCCTTTGTAGGATATCGGATAAAGAATTTATCGCCTAGTGAATATCCTGTTTAGTTTCACCAGAATTCTCTTAGAAAGTTTATTTGAGTGGAATAATTCCCGAGGAGAGACTGTGCATTCAACCTGTAGTCTGGAATATTTACCTCTAGATATTATCTTTTATTCTTCCATCAAGTCTGTCATACTTACACTTTCTCCCCTCTAAAAAAAAAAAAAAACCATTTCGCTTCACATATTATAAAGTCCAACGTTTAAATCCTGCAGCAATTAATTCTGGCAAGTATTTTGACTATATGGAAGGTGAACATTCTTGTTACATGTTTGTTCAGTGGAAAATTGATCTCCGAGTGTAGGTACATCGCAACGAATTGTACAGTAAGATATTCATCGATAAGTTGGTATGATGTCAATCAATGGACGAAAAATGAACTATTTCAGGTTTCAAACGATAGTGACTTGCATGCATCAAGAAAATGTGTGTCTGCACATAAATGTCATGAAGTACTTGAGCGTTTCTTGAGTACAAATCAGTCTTCAGGTATTGATGTTGGATTTCTTGATAGCGAATCCGCTACGGCATTGTCAGATCCTGGTATAGACTGGATATCAAAGTCAAAAGGCTGGAGCAATATTGAGAAGCGCGCGAGCTTAGGGTTTTTGTGATTTGCTCGCTTCAAAGCCGCGACCGATTTTTGGTCTGTCTGCACTATGAAGAGTGCTACAAGGAGGTACGCTTCAATTTTTAAATAGCCCACACACAGGGTAGCAATTCCTTCTCAATTACGAATATTTCTTCTCTGTCTCTGATAGTTTCCGGGAAATGTATAAGGTAGGATGAATAGATCCCGTTGTACTCTTGCAAAAGGTAGGCTTCCAAACCAAAACCACTCGCATCTGTTCGAAGAATATGTACTTTTGTTATATCAGGACACCTTAAAATGGGAGGTGAAGAAAAAAATTGTAAAATGTTATCAAACGCTATCTGGCAATCATGCCAATTTACCTTTATTGGCATTCCCTTACGTAATAAGGGTGACAGTACCGCAGCGATATTTGACAAGTTAGGATTGAATCGACTATAATATTGAACCAATCCCAGAAGACTGCGAACTTGTTTCTTTGTAGAAGGGATAGATAAGTTAAGAATCTTGGAAACATTTTGAGGTATAGTCTGAAGACGACCAGAACCAATAGTATGACCAAGAAAAGTAAGTTCCTTAAATGCAGTCTGAACTTTCGTAGGCCTTGCAGTAAGATAATGAAGCCGAAGAGTATCCAAAAGAGAACGAAGTCCTACGACGTGTTCTCAAAAGATGAACTAAACAAACATATATCATCAATGTAGGTTATGATATCAGATCTATAAGACAACATTTTACACATTATTCGAATGAATGTGGCAGGTGCGTTCATGAGCCGGAAAGGCATGACGTTCCACTGGTATAACCCACGTGGAGTCGAAAACGCAGTAAGAGCTTTAGCTTGTTCGGTTAATACAAACTGCCAATAACCTTTAGTCAGATCTATTTTTGAGAAGAGATTAGCATTGGATAGATGAGATAGTAAATCATTCAAGCAAAGGATGAGGTTCAGCATACGAAACGGTTTTAGCATTTAGTTTGCGATAATCTACGTACCATCTAATATTATTATCCTTTTTCCGGACAATAACTATTGGTGAGGAATATGGAGAATTACCGTTTTCAATAATTCCTAAACTCAACATCTGATCTAGCTCGAGTGATGTTTTGTTTTGATAATGAAGAGGAACAGGATAAGGACGTAGACGGATAGGAATATCATGAGTAAGGATGATATCATAAGAAATAACGGATGTTCGACCACGTAGATCAGTGAGAACATCAGAAAAGGATTCTAGTAGATTGGATATATATCAATGTTGCTGAGATGTTAAAGAAGATGAAATAGCAACATTCCTCCAAGATTCTGTAGAATCCAAGGCAGGTGTAGGCAAAGACACGTGAATATCAGGGAAGGAAGATTCCTCCTCCTGAATCACAGATAAGCTAGAATAATGACAAAAACTACCAACATGTTGGGGCTTGGTGTGTAGTATCTGTTTACGTGACAGTGCAAGTGTTGATGTATAGTGGAGCCTACATGACAACAACCTCCAGCATGAGAATGAAGGTAGTGGCATTAACTGCAGTACTGAGGTGGCTGTCTGAAACTCCATCAACCGAAACAGTTATATTGTCAGACTCTCAAGCCATGCTTCTAAAAGTACAGAATGGATGGCTGCGGTAGGAATGGAAAACATCAATAGAAGCCTCAAGTTCTGAAGAACTGGTGCGGATATACTATTCTGGTCATGCAGGGGTACGTGGCAATGAGAGAGCTGGCAGTCTGGCCTCGAGAGCACCCATGGTGGGGATACAGCACATGGATAATGGAGAGATACTAAGGGCTATTAATGATCGCCTGCTGGATAATGACACTGCAATGGATGAATGAAGAAGGCTGAGGCTGTTTGAGTTTGGCATAAAACGTGGGACTAGGACAAATGGTCGTAAGATAGGATACATCCGTCGTATGTACAACCAGCGTGCTACAGGTACAATTAGCATTCTTACACTTCGACATTTTCTGAGGGAGACTGAGCACCTATGGATTTGCCCGGAGTGCAGTGAAGTCGATTCTGATTAACAATAACAATAACAGATGTGTAATGTTTGTCACGGATTGCCTCCCCTTAGCTCTGCATTAGTGGTCTACCAGCCGTCAACACTCAAGAGTATCTAATATGAGTCTTCAAATGTGTCTAACTTCGCACGTTTTTACTCTTGGCTGAGTTATAGTTAGAAGGATAATGACGCTTCTATCTCAAGGTCGTGTTCACATGATGTTTTCAGAAGTCAAGAACAATGCTGCAGAGGGTAGAGCACTATTAACATATATCTGATCCTTCGCCCGTTCAATTCCCCAGCTGTATTTGCTCTATAAATGTAGATATATGCCTGGATGTATATATATATATATATATATATATATATATATATATATATATATATATATATATATATATATATATATATATATATATATATATATATATATATATATAAAGTCTTGCTCATACGTTTTCTTTCATACCGATAAAAACTGAATCAACTACGATTGTTTTGTTTTAAACTAACATGTAACCTAACAAAAAATCAATTAGTCTTGACAGGTTAAGATAGCGATGGAATGATGGTGGATTTTAGACGTAATTAAATTATCTTCACTGAGACTTGGGTTGAGGATTTTATAAAAACAATTGTCCTTTTTTCTGTTTTCTTAATAAACTTAGCTTATCTAAGTGAGTCCTGCAGCCGTGATTTCGTCCATTCTTCTGTGATGCGGGCTCTTCTCCACTCAACTCGTCCAGTGTAGGCGATTAGTGTTGATTCCCTGCTTTTAACTCACAGCTAGTGACGAAGGAACTTCGGACTTGCAGCTTCGTAACATGAACAGTCTGATAGCTTCGTTCCACGAACTTTAGACGAAATAAAAAGAACAAATAACACTGCAAAGTACATTTGCAGGCTGCAAATTAACAGGCGCATTGTCTGGTTATTCACCATCCAAAGTTAGCCTTTCTGAATAATTACTCTCCCTGAGTGTACACAGTATAACTCTTTGATTATGTCCTCAATATGATTAGAAATTACCGTAATAATTCTGGTTAATGAACTGGGAAAAATGTCCTTGGCCAGCGTGACTGCAATGATTTGCCTGAATTACAATTAACAAGGTACATATATCCCACAAAACGACTATGTAAAGTTTCTTTTCTTCTTTCCACTCTGTAAAGTGTCAGTCGGTATGCTCTGTAAGGAAGAGTGGTGTGTTGTTGAGATCAGGCATGCTCCAGTCTACCCAGCTGTAAATGGGTAACTCACCCTAGTCCTGAGTTAGGGAAGGCAAAGGCTCCAGGGGAAGCAGGCCCTAAACTTGGTCACTCCAACCGACGCAGGATGGTGTATGTATGAAGTAGAAGTGTAGAGTGTGATTACCGCGAATGGTGTACTGTTCGTGTGCTGACCAATATAACCACTCATACACATGTGTCTACAAGGCACCAATGCAGACTGCTGGAATCTTTGTTTACTCAATTTATTCGGACGTACACACTGGGACATACGAGTACATCATGGTATGTTGACATATCAATTTGTAGGTATACATAGCAGATCTGAAGTCATGACACATTCAGAAATAATGGGCAGTACATCAAAAGTTCAATTGTCATGATACATTATGGCCGCATCCCCCTATCTGACTAAACGCGTCAGTGAAGGCAGATCGGTAAATAACTAAAGTTACTTGACGTCCATAGTTTGTAGCATATATTATGAAACCACGAAAGAGGGGGTTTCTAGCAAGATTGAGATCTCCCTGTCACTGTCCGATAATAGGATAAATAATCTGTTCTCTTGGCAGTGATCAAAACATATGATGACCGAAATCTAACATGGCCGCCTCCCTGAGTTGTCGTTCACTCATTCATAGGAAGGAGAATATAAGCCAGAGTTAATTTTATAATGGGTATATAAATGATTTCATAAATGTTTCCATACAGCTCTACGGTGATCAGGTTAATTCACGTAGCCATAACCGCTGCAGGAAAGTCTGTCATCTTCGTCGATACAAAACACGACCCTAGCGATACGAAGCACAATGTTCCATCTAGGTCGAATCGACATGAGATCATCAAAATAGGGTCTGGCAATACATGGAGTCCGAATTATACATTGTACCGTACCTTAGGAGAGTCTCTAACATAAACTATAGTAGAGATACCATCTCCTTTAGAAGAAAACCACTTCATGAATCATATTTCCTTAAGAATCTACCAGCCCTTTGAAAAGTGCGTACCCGCCATTATCACGGTACATCGGAACTCATCACGACTTGTCAAGACAACTCATACTTCCGCTAGACCGGAATAACAAGAATCTAGTCCCTCCTACCCATCCAAAATATACAATATAGGACTGATTCTACTTGTACTAATAATATGTAATACATATGAATTCAGGCCATAAACACAATAAGCAAATTAATATATTTTCTGGCCCTAAAAAATAAGTACAAACGTAAGCGCAATATCCTTGCGCCGGATCAATATCCAGAACGATTACTCCTATAATCAAAAGTGTGAATCAAACATGGATTCTCTCGCTTTTACCATAGACAGCATTTTCATACACAAATGAATGAATGTCTATATTTTTCCCATATTAAATAGCCATATCGATTTTTGTAATATGTGCGTCAAAATATGCACGCAACAGATTACCACACCCCTCGGGAAAAAAAAAAGGTACATTTTTTTTTTTTTTTGAAATACATCTAGGAGCAACATACAATAGGCTCACAACGCACCAATACAATGCGCAGATGATAAGCATAAGTTTTATGACCTTAGAGAAAGTACTTCTCTAAGTATAAATATTTCCAGAGAGGTGTCACCAACGCATACTACAATAATTAGCAATGACACAATTTCCACATTAGTTTATACATAAATTTCATCTAAGATATCTTAACATCATGATCATCAAAGACGAAAAACATTGAAAGATCAGCGGTGAATAAATATCAATGAACCGCTAAGTAGTGTTACAATCAATATATGATATATTACATATGTGTACACATTTCAACATAGAAACAACTGTATCAAAGTTGTATAACAGTTATGAATCATGTGGGCATCTAGACAAAATATCTGCCATCACATTTTCTGACCCACGGATAGCTCGCACCGAAAAATGAAATGGCTGTAGAGCAATCGCGTATCGCGTTGATCTCGCGCTCTTCAGATTTTTACTCTGAATAGCCGTAAGAGCTTTCTGGTCAGTTTCCACAATGAAATGCGCGCCCAGAAGAAATCTTTGCAGTTTAAGGATTGACCAAACCATAGCCAATAATTCACGGTCTAGGACCGAGTAATTCTTCTCTGCGGCATTTAATTTCCGAGAAATATACATCACAGGATGCAGAGTTCCAGAGTACTCTTGCATTAGTGCAGCTCCAATCCCGGTGGATGAAGCGTCACTACGAAGAATAAATGTCTTATCCTTAGAAGGCAATACTAGGATAGGTGAAGTAGAAAACATAGTTTTAACCTTATCCAAAGAGGATTGACATTCTTGAGTCCAATGGACTACATTAGGAGACCCTTTCTTTAGCAAGGAAGAAAGAGGTGACATAATGGAGGACAGATTCGGGATGAATCGTCCATAAAATTGTATTAGACCTAAGAGACTTCGTACTTGCTTTTTAGTCTTAGGAATAGAAATGTTAAGTATCTTACTTGTATTATGGTCTTCTGTTTTTAGGAACCCATGACCAACACGGTGTCCTAAGAAAGATATTTCGCTAAAACCAATACATGCTTTCGATGGTTTCGCTGTCAGGTTATGCTCGCGTAAGATAGACAATAGTTCATTTATACCATTATAGTGATCGTTCCAAGTATCACTGAAAAGACAGATGTCATCAAGATACGCAATGACATCTGAGCGATGAGATAGGATTCGACGCATCATGCGTACAAATGTTGCAGGGGCGTTCATAAGACCGAAAGGCATGAAATTCCATTGGAATAGACCCCTAGGCGTCGAAAAAGCAGTAAACGGTTTGGCGTGTTCGGATAGTGGAACTTGCCAATATCCCTTAGACAAATCGAGTTTAGTAAAGAAGTGAGAATTCGATAGTCTCGTAAGTAGCTCTTCTAGTAAAGGCATAGGTTCAGCATCGAATTTAGTCACTTGATTCAATTTGCGATAATCCACGCAAAGACGTATGTTATTGTCTTTTTTTCGTACTATAACCATCGGCGAAGAATATGCTGATGTGGATGGTTCAATAATTTTTAACTCTATCATCTCATCTAACTCTTTCTCTACCTGTGCTTGAAAATGTATCGGGATAGGATACGGTCTGACTCTTATAGGACTATGGTCAGTAAGAATAATGTCATGTTGAATGACATCCGTTTGACCAGGAATGTCAGTAAGGACATCCTGAAATTGTTCTAACAAAGTAGAAACTTGTTTCTGCTCTCCTGGAGATAATTCTGGAGAAATTGCAACATCTTTCCATGATTCATTAGAGTGAAGAGGAATCATTGGAAAAGGTAAATTTACATCCGAGAAACTCGTTTCCTCATCCTGTATTACTGACAGAGATGAGTACTGTCCATGTTGGACTGGAAAATCGTCCGTTGCCTGGAAAACAGGTTGTAAATAATCAGGACGTTCATGGAATTCCGTGAGCATGTTGATGTGGAAGGTTTTACGCTTCCCGTCAATATCGACGATATAGTCAACATCGGAAACTTTTGATATTATATCGTACGGACCTTTCCAAGAAATGAGAAGTCTATTTTCCCTACAAGGTAGCAAGACAAATGCTTTGTCACCTGGACAAAGTTGACGCAAACATCTCTTTTTATTGGCAAATTCCCTTGCCTTCTGTTTCGCAAATTCAGAAGAAGCAGTTGCCAATTTGCATGCTTCAATAATCTTGTGTCTAAGTGCGATGACATATTCATAAGAGGATTTTGTGTCATCGACAATATTATCAGCAGTTATAAGATCATGAAGTAAGGACATAGGACCTCGCGGTTTCGCGCCAAAGACAAGTTCAAAGGGAGAAAATCCTGTATGTTCGTTGGCGACCTCTCTATATGCAAAGAGAGCCGCGGGTAAAACCCTATCCCAATCCTGAGGATGATCTTCCGTTATCTTACCTAGTAGGTTTTTCAGAGTTCTATTCAAACGTTCCACCATCCCATTGGACATAGGATGATAAATACTACTCAGCGATCTCTCTATCTTCAGAGTCGACATTACTTGAGACATGGTATCCGATATGAGTTGGGTACCATGGTCGGATAATATTTCTGCTGGAAACCCCAGACGAGAAAATATTAACCAAAGAGCATCTGCGACATCAGCAGTAGTTATGCTCTTTAGAGGAACAGCCTCCGGCCAACGTGTGCACATATCAACACACGTCAAAATAAATTGGTGTCCTCTAGCAGACTTTATCTTAAATGGACCAATGATGTCTATCGCCATTTTTTGAAATGGCCGAATGGGAATGTCTGCAGCCTGAATAGGTGCATCATGGCGTGGACCTCTGGATTTAATCTCTTGACATACTTTACAAGATCGACAATAGATTCGTATGTCCTTATTCACAGCAGGCCAAAAGAAAGATTGAAGAACTCTAGCTTTAGTACGGGAAAAACCCATATGTCCAGCACACTGCGAATCATGAGCGTGCTGTAAGATTTTAACTCTCATATTTTTAGGCACAAGGATTTGAGAATGAATGGACTTAGCGGAGTCTTGTACCATACGTACAAGTACGCCATTCTTCATCGTAATCCAAGATTTACGATTTGTATCCTTATTCGGATCACCTTTTGTTGCCAGAGTAAAGAATTTCTTTAGAGTAGGATCATCTTCCTGCTGTTTGATAAAGGAATCGTGGGAAATCTCCAAGGCATCATCTTGGATCTGCGCATCATTATCTTCAGAATGTGAAGATTGTGGCATATTAAGAGCTTGAGCCCTAGTGATTACTGCATTAGCAGATTGCATATTAACATTTTCCCAATTAGAAATTTGCTGTGGAGTGCATTCTTTCACTCCATGAATGCGACCGATGATAAGATCAGCGATCGGATTCGGCAAGAGACATGCTTGCACCTCTCCTGTAAAGAAAGGCGTAGCAATATTGATAATGGCAGTGGAGTACTTCTCCAATGTGCCACCAAATGTTACACATTTGACTATATTGCCTGTAGCTCGAGAAGGATTTACGAGTGATTGCCTCACTCCAATGGTAGTGCACCCCGAATCGAAAAGAATTGATACCGGAGTACCATCTATTAGGCCCCTATTAAAGACAAGAGCACCCCTTCCATTATGCGCAATTGACGCATGGAGAGCGGGAAGCGGGTGACCGCAGCTTAAAGTAGACACTGTGGTTGGATCGAATAATGTTTTGCATTGCGAACACTCAGATGCTCTAGCAAAATCGAAAGCGGAATTTGCTACACTGTTGGAGTCTTTTTTATCATTATTCTGATTATCGGTGTCGTGGAACTCCTGTTGTGCAGAGTTAGCCTGGTAATAAGATTTACCATGTCTTTTGTGTTGTGATCTACCTCGGTTATAATTGTCTCTATAATTATTATTGCCTCTGTTATAACCCCTATTTGGGTTTGAATCATAATATTCATGATCATAATCATCACGCTCGTTATATTGAGTATCCCTGTAATATTGTTTCTGTTGTCTCCATGAAGCACTTGGGTAGTTCCTATAGCTACTCCCTTTCCGAGAATTTCTAACATTATGGGTACCCCTCGCGTGTCGAGGACTATCAGCCCGATTCCAGTTCTTCAAAGAAGAACTCTGATTTGAGCGGTTATCTTGGTTTTGATACCTATTCCAATTAACCTTTTTATCAAATTTATTTTTAGCTCCTTGGAATTTGTGTGAGTAATTCTGATTATATTCTGTTGCCGAAGCAACTGGCATACTCTCTTTAATGTTAGAGTTACTAAGAATCATGTCAGGGTGTGCCGTGGCATACTGGTCACAATATTCTTCCATTTGCTTTATTGTACCAGGTTTACGCTCATGTAAGAACTCTAGGAATGATTTATTACAGAAGACATGACCTTGTCTCTTAGCAATAAATCCGTAAGACCATCAAATGTTTTCTCTGTTTTGGATAATTCAATCCATCGTGAAAGTGTAATTCGTGCTTTTGAGATGAAATCTGAGAATTCTACACCTACCTCAGGTCTCATTGTTTTAAACAAAAGACGATAACCTTCTTCAGACAGCTGATATCTCTTTATCAAAGCTGCCCTAACAGCATCATAATTATCTTTGTCGGCCTCTTCAACAAAATATAACTTACTCAGAGACTCCCCTTTTAGATTTTCAGACAACTGATTCACATACTGTGATTTGTCAACATTATGAGATCGACAAGCCCGTTCAAATCTAGAAAGCCAAAATGTTATGTCATCACTGGTAGGGTTAAACGCTGGTACCTTGACCTTGTACACAAAGGGTTTACCATTACCACCAGATGCCTGATTAACATTACTCATACATGTCAATTTTAATTTCTCTAATTCAAACTCATGTTCTCTTATTGCTTTTCTCTCTTCAGCTTCTCTATCTAATTTTTTTTGTTCTGCAGCAGCAGCAGCTTCTAATTTTTTCTGTTCTGCAGCAGCTTCTAATTTCTTCTGTTCTGCAGCAACTTCTAATTTTTTTTGTTCAGCTGCAGCTTCTAATTTCTTCTGTTCTGCTGCTGCAGCAACTTCTAGTTTTTTCTGTTCTGCATCAGCTTCTAATTTCTTCTGTTCTGCCTCAAATCTCCTTTCCTCCATTTGCATCTGCAATTTCTTAAGTTCAGCAGCAGTATCAGCTTCTTTTTCTAATCTTTTTTCTTCAGCCAGAGCTTTTTTTTCTTCAGCAGCAGCTTTTTTTTCTTCAGCAGCAGCTTCTCTTTCTAATCTTTTTTCTTCAGCCAGAGCTTTTTTTTCTTCTATTTGAAGTTTTCTCTCCTCAGCCGCAGCTTTTTTTTCCTCAGCAGCAGCTTTTCTTTCTTCAACAGCAGCAGCAGTTTTTTTTCTCTTCTGCAGCTAATGCTTTGTCATATTGAGCAACAGCCCATTGTTCTAAGTCTTTTCCAGTCTTATCAAGAGATTTTCCTTGTGCAATGAAATAATCTAATGTAGACATATTGTCTTCTTAAATCAGAAACCTGAAAAAGTAAATAAATTACCCTATTTCCCTTTAATGGGAGACAAGTCTATACCATAGACTTAGTCTTAGTCCAAACTTGTATGATTTATAATAACCAATGATAACTTGAGTACCTGTGGACAACAATAACTGTATCTCAAATACTGTGGGGACAAGCCTTACAAAGGTCTTGTATACCTCAATGTAATCAAAGATCACTTGAGTACCTGTGGAAAAAATATTTCCCTTTACCAATCACTTTGGGAGACAAGCCTTACAAAGGTCTTGTACATTTTGTTTTATAACAATAACAATCATAAAGTACTGATCTGTACTATACTATCAGTGTATACCACTATACGTTTATGTCAACTAAAGACATTACAAAGGACAAACAAGAAAAGACAATATGAACACATTTGCAGAGATCAAATTAAATTAAATAGGAGAAATGAAAAAAAATGATCACAGAAACCGTGATGATAACTGCCATAATATAACAAGACAAATAACGCCACAGTGTATAAACATAAGGGTGTAAAAAACTGAAATGAAAGAAAACTAAGGAACACAAAATTATTACCAAAAACAACGAAGAAAAGAACACCTCATCACAACTAACAGAAATAGCAGCAAATTGTTGCTAACAAATTTCCAATTAAGAAAATGTGTACCTATAGAATACTAGTACCAGACCAATGTCACTCGGCATACCTTGTACTAGTCACACAGAACATAAACTAATTTAATACATAACAAATAACATGTAAGCATAAATAGCATATAGCATACAATATAATTTATGTCATGAATGGAATGTGTTGCAGGTATAGTGTTGTAAAGCAGGCACAGTTTATTTTAATACTAATAACTTGCCACTTTATTCAGTAATAGATTTAATTTTAAACTATTACACTGTCAATTTTTCTCTGTTGAGCATATGAAGATCCAACGATGAACTATGCACTTTATGTTCAACAACACTGTGATTCTTCTGTACGTTGAGAAATGTCAACAATACTGCTCCAGATATTTTCTACACTTGATACTACTGTCCTGTGTAATACTGTCTGTACAGCGAAAAACTGTCAACAAGCGCTGACCTAGATACAGCATCCTATCGGTAATACAGGTCAAGCTGACATCGACTGTATAGCTGTCCTACTGGTGTTGATGTGTTCAAACAAATGTTCTTTCAGCTGTAAACTGTGATTCTCAACACAAAACTGCGTAAGCTGGACCCAGGAATCTGGCTCGCCACTGTAAAGTTTCTTTTCTTCTTTCCACTCTGTAAAGTGTCAGTCGGTATGCTCTGTAAGGAAGAGTGGTGTGTTGTTGAGATCAGGCATGCTCCAGTCTACCCAGCTGTAAATGGGTAACTCACCCTAGTCCTGAGTTAGGGAAGGCAAAGGCTCCAGGGGAAGCAGGCCCTAAACTTGGTCACTCCAACCGACGCAGGATGGTGTATGTATGAAGTAGAAGTGTAGAGTGTGATTACCGCGAATGGTGTACTGTTCGTGTGCTGACCAATATAACCACTCATACACATGTGTCTACAAGGCACCAATGCAGACTGCTGGAATCTTTGTTTACTCAATTTATTCAGACGTACACACGGGGACATACGAGTACATCATGGTATGTTGACATATCAATTTGTAGGTATACATAGCAGATCTGAAGTCATGACACATTCAGAAATAATGGGCAGTACATCAAAAGTTCAATTGTCATGATACATTATGGCCGCATCCCCCTATCTGACTAAACGCGTCAGTGAAGGCAGATCGGTAAATAACTAAAGTTACTTGACGTCCATAGTTTGTAGCATATATTATGAAACCACGAAAGAGGGGGTTTCTAGCAAGATTGAGATCTCCCTGTCACTGTCCGATAATAGGATAAATAATCTGTTCTCTTGGCAGTGATCAAAACATATGATGACCGAAATCTAACATGGCCGCCTCCCTGAGTTGTCGTTCACTCATTCATAGGAAGGAGAATATAAGCCAGAGTTAATTTATAATGGGTATATAAATGATTTCATAAATGTTTCCCATACAGCTCTACGGTGATCAGGTTAATTCACGTAGCCATAACCGCTGCAGGAAAGTCTGTCATCTTCGTCGATACAAAACACGACCCTAGCGATACGAAGCACAATGTTCCATCTAGGTCGAATCGACATGAGATCATCAATATAGGGTCTGGCAATACATGGAGTCCGAATTATACATTGTACCGTACCTTAGGAGAGTCTCTAACATAAACTATAGTAGAGATACCATCTCCTTTAGAAGAAAACCACTTCATGAATCATAGTTCCTTAAGAATCTACCAGCCCTTTGAAAAGTGCGTACCCGCCATTATCACGGTACATCGGAACTCATCACGACTTGTCAAGACAACTCATACTTCCGCTAGACCGGAATAACAAGAATCTAGTCCCTCCTACCCATCCAAAATATACAATATAGGACTGATTCTACTTGTACTAATAATATGTAATACATATGAATTCAGGCCATAAACACAATAACTCTTAGTATACGAGCGGCCTCTTAGAAAGGCCGATGATCGATCCCCTTCAACAGGGAAAATGTATAGGTGAATGCATGTTTAAAACCACTGAACAATTTAGTTACATGCATGATATAGGGGTTTCATTTCTTCACATTTTGATATATAACACTTTATGTTATCTTTATAAATAAATTATTTAGTGCAGATCGATCATCGGCCTTTCTAAAAGGCCGCTCGTATACTAAGAGATAAGCAAATTAATATATTTTCTGGCCCTAAAAAATAAGTACAAACGTAAGCGCAATATCCTTGCGCCGGATCAATATCCAGAACGATTACTCCTATAATCAAAAGTGTGAATCAAACATGGATTCTCTCGCTTTTACCATAGACAGCATTTTCATACACAAATGAATGAATGTCTATATTTTTCCCATATTAAATAGCCATATCGATTTTTGTAATATGTGCGTCAAAATATGCACGCAACAGACTATATTTTACACTTTAGGCACATGTTACGTAATCATCGTTCATCACTGCTGCTTTCACGTTTCTGATCGAATTAGCATAAAACAAACAACAGCGCCTGCTGCAGGGGTTTATGAATATACTGTTTGCATATGTTCAGGTTGCCAGCCTCATATATAACTACTTGTTAAGGAATAAAAGTAATATGTTTTGGTATATTGCCACACGCAGGCATATATCCATTGTTATTTGAGGAGATACCTCTATTTGTGGTAAAAAACATGTTTTGCCCGATCTTTAACTTGTATTGAACGCTATATATTAGTATACCTCGCCGGTTGTCAATGACGTAACGCGTTTGCGCTTATTTATTCTAACGACTAATATTCTGGGCCTTTCATATGTTTCATTCGTCCAAGCTAAACGTAATTTTCGAGCTCCTGGAATTGTGGAGGAATTAAGTATCTTTACGTAACATCATTATATTTTTGAAGGCCGCCACTTGTTTCAACGATCGTTAAGATAGTCCTGAACTTATAAGAAGTTCCGAACCTTACAGAGAAGTAATTTATACAAGAAGAAACATAAATTCACGTTTCTGGTTCGCATTACTTGGGTGTCCGTGAATGACACGCACGTCTTAGTCAGAACGGCCAGAACTGAATAGAGAAGACGAATATATACTACTCGTCAAATGTCAAGGGCCACCCAATTATTTTCAATACACTTTTATATAAGCGCATAGAATGATTAAATGAAGGAAGTTTTTAGTAAAAATGGGTGCAATATCTTCCTCTGACAGTCTTCTATGCACGTTAAGCATAATAACAACTCACCGACAACCATGGTGATCACGCGCAATTTGGTTTGCTGACCATAATTTCACATTTTTAATATGTTTTTCAAACTTCCGTACAACCAAACAGGTGAAGTAATCGTGCTGATTGACATTCCACGTGCAATGGCGACTTTTCGTGAACAGAGTTCACTCTTAATTTGTTTTACAATCAGCAGACGTAGGGTAGTTTCATCACTTGCAAAAACCATGCCACCGAGTAGAAGTCTTGACACCTTACAAAGAATGAGGGCTATAGCGTGGGTTGAAAGTGGTTTATCTGTCCGTGAGGTTGCTAGACGGCTTGCAGTGTCACACTCCACTATACAAAGTATTTTGAAGAGATTTCAGGCCACATGAAGTGTGGAGGATCGCCACCGGCCAGGTCGTTCTAGATGCACCAATAGACATGATGACCGGTACCTCTTGTTGTCAGCCCTGCGCCATCGAACAGGGACTTGTTCCACTCTAAGATGTCAGCTGAGACAAACTGTAAACGTTAATGTCAGTCAAAGCACCATTCGCAGACGTTTACATGAATTTGGACTGGCTTTTCGACGTCCTGCAGTCAGAATCCCTCTTACTCCTGCTCATCGCAGAGCCCGTGTTGCTTGGTGTCGCGAGCACATTCGATGGACAAGGCAACAATGGAGTCAACTTCTCTTCACTGATGAATCTCGCTTCACTGTGTCATTCAATGATGGCAGGACTCGAGTTTGGAGACGACCAGGAGAGCGATTTACTGATGACACAATCCGAGAGGTGGATCGTTATGGTAGCGGTTCTGTCATGAACTGGGGAGGCTTCTACAGACACGGCAGGACCCCACTCTACATCATCCAAGGCAACTTGACCGGCCCAAGATACCAGAACGAAATCGTGAGACCAATTTTTCAGCCTGCTCTGGAGGCCATAGGTGAAAATGCCATCCTCCTAGATGATAACTCTCGACCCCATCGAGCTCGTGTGGTGAATGAGTTTATTCAGCAACATGGGATCATCGGGATGGCGTGGCCAGCTCATTCACCTGACCTTTCTCCGATTGAGCACCTCTGGGATGTCCTTGGTAGAAGATTGTCAACAAATCACCCCCTGCCAATGGATATTGCACAGCTGACTGCATTTCTGCTTCAGGAATGGCAAGCTGTTCCTCAGGATACTCTTCGGACCCTTGTGGACTCGATGCGAGTACGCTGTCTTGAATGCCTTGCTGCAAACGGTGGTCATACCCGATTTTGAAATGTCTATTTGTCCAATATCTATTGTGTGACTTTTGAAAAGGTGGGTGACACACTTCACAGCTTCATTGCGTTTGAATGTGTGTTTCCATTTCTTTACGTGACATGTCAGTTTGGTATTCAATAAATGCCGTTTTGACTGATACCAATTACGTTTATATCAGATTTGTTTTATGGTTTCAACCAAGGTTTTTCTAAGTGGCCATTGACTTTTGACGAATAGTATATGTATTATTTCAACATGCATTCTCATTGCTATATGGACTGTCCATATTTATGAGGAGACAGATCTTGAAGATTCTCCATTGCTATTGTTTTGTGAAGAAAACGTAATAAATATGTACTGCATGTGTATTGCGGACCCACTACCCAGCGACATGAGTTATTCTGCCAGTTTCATGTCCTGCATGACCAAACCCTAGTGCATTCGATAATATAGCACGATGAACTCTTTAATATAAATATGTCCACACATCCCAAAGGACTCTAGTCGTAAAAACATATACATTGGCGACCAGTATGTTTCGTATCGAGCTGCAGGACATTTGAAACAAAATCGTCATTTTTTCCAAGACTGCACCGTTGGATTCATTTACATACCCAGTACCAGCACTGCGCATATCTGCCGGCCTTTGCAGTCGTCAATATTGTTCATGCTTCAAGTTACTATTTCAAATCCACTTCACGATGTTTTGCAAGTCTTCTTTCAACATAATATGAACTTTGTATCCATTATCTGCTATGACGGATGTTTTTTTAATGTTTCTTCGCTACACCATGTTCTGTATACAACTCTCAAGCCTTCCACGGACGATCATCTGTAAGACAGTAGTTTTTCAGATAAGTGGCCTTGTTTTGTATGTGTTGATCTTTGCACGTGTGTTGTAAGCCTTTTTTTCTATTTATTGTACATGTTTGTTGGTTCTATGTCTTGGCGGGCGGTTGGGAGGCGTTCCGATGTTAGAAACCTCTCTCTCTCTCTCTCTCTCTATATATATATATATATATATATATATATATATATATATATATATATATATATATATATATATATATATATATATATATATATACTGAAGCACATTAAAAACGCACCACCTGTATAATCCAGGAACAGAGTGTGAAATGTAAATATAAGTGTTTACAAGTTTACATTTTTGGAATCTTTATTCATTTTCCTATGCATCCATGCTGGTCATTAATTTGTACATTTGATTGTTATGAAATTCGTTGCATTCTGTGCAGGAAAGAGAGAAAACCAAAAATGCAACCAATAAAAAAATTCATTCACACTATCCTCAGTATCTGGTATGTCCACCGTGTGCTTGCAAACAAGCTTGGCAGCGGCTCCGCATGGAACGCACAAGTATCTGAAGGAAATTCTGAGGAATCAAGTCCCATTCACGTGTAAGAGCAGCTTCAAGTTGTTGCAGATTAGCTGGAAAACCTTGCCTGTAGACTCTGCGTCCAAGCTCGTCCCACAGATGTTCTATAGGGGACATGTCTGGTGATAGGGCAGGCCAATCAATCGTCACAATGTTCTGCTGCTGTAGATATTGCTGCGTAATGCATGCGGTGTGCGCACGTGCGTTATCCTGCTGGAGAAGCTGCAAGTCTGGATAATTTGTGAACGCAGGAGCAACCAATGCATCCAGCACCTCATCTCGATATGTCACAGCATTAACATTTCCACGGAATACGTGAAGAGGCAAGTGATGGTGAAAACTGGATCCTCCCCAAATGTGAATACTGCCACCTCCAAATCGGTTGTGCTGACGAACACAGCACTCTGCAAAGCGCTCTCCACACCGTCGCCAAATCCGCATACGTCCATCAGCAAAGGATATGTTGAATCTGCTCTCGTCTGTGAATAGGATAGCATTCCACTGCAGTCTAGTCCATCTGACATGTTGCTCTGCCCGTTGCAGGCGATGCTGACGATGTCTGTGAGTCAAGTTTGGCCCAACATAAGGTCGTTCTGCAGTAAGGATTGTATCTCTGAGTCGTCGTATGACTGTCTTTCGAGAGACTAGCCTACGTCTACCCACTATTGCTCTTGCTGTTTGACTTGTCGGGAGAGAACGATTCCTTAGGTGACTCAGCACAATATGACGATCTTGTGCAGGGGTAGTAACTCGTGGTTGGCCACTCTATTCCGGGCACTGCCAGAGGTTCCGTAACATTCATTGAGACGTACAATAGCGCTGTGGTGGCAATTCATCCTTCTGGCAATGGCCCGCGTGCTCATTCCAGTCTCCAACATACCAATGGCTCGTTAGCGGTCGTTGTCAGATAGTCGTGGCATTTCAAGCACATGTACTGGGTGTTTTGTCTCAACGGCCTTGTTATACGGAGTATACTGACATAACGCGTACACATTTTCAGGGTCATAGCTGCTGGGAATCGTGTTGCAGGTGTAACTTTCATTGTTTTCATGTAGTCTGTACACAAACTCGTGGGTTGAATCATGCACATTCCATTCCAGCAGCCATTCGCTCTCTACCTCATGACAAACACGGGGAAAATCCATTCCCACACTTTTTTTTCCAGCTTCTCGGCATCAGTATATATAATAGTGGTGCGTTTCTAATGAGCTTCAGTATATATATATTATATATATATATATATATATATATATATTATATATATATATATATATATATATATATATATATACGTATGTGTGTGTGTGTGTGTGTGTGTGTATCACGCAAACTTTCGGATCCTGGGTAAGCCACTCA